>OZ030007.1:14725950-14750950 GCA_964023405.1 Apodemus agrarius
TGCATGCGTGCTTGTGTGTGCATGCGTGTGCACATTTGTTATGATTAGGCTGAGAGCATACTCCATAGGGCAGAGGCAACTTGCTGGCCACCATGCCAGTGAAGAAATGCCCCTCCTTCCTCCCGCAGGCATGAATTGTTTATATACTCTTAGGGAGGGGAGGAACTTTGTGAACACCTTCCTCTTCCCACAAGACAAATCATTAACAGAACCCAATCTATTCATACTGTGACGTGGTCATCCCAGCTGCTGGGGACTGTTCAGGAGGGTAAGGGGCGTGTCAGGCTGGAGGCCAGCATTCTACAATAATCTATCCATAGTCTTGATCAATATATTGGTGGAGGATAAGCCATGCATAAACAGAAAGCGATGGTGTTAGCATGCAGACCCCCCTGTGTAGTCCCCCAGTATATTTGCAGACACACAACAGACACCCTAATACAATTGGTATTATTATTTATTCAATGGTTCTTAAAGATGAATGAGAGAAAACATGGGTTTCCAAATCTATTAAGGAAGCCTGTGTTGTGCTGACAACTGGGTAATTTCTCAGGAATTTCTCTCCACTTATGTTTACCATCAATAACAGTCCTGAGGGACGTAAATAAGTGTCTCAATTTTATAAATGGGAATGAATACTGAGACCCTGCAAGGTTAGACACTCTCCTTTGATCACGCAGCCAGAAAGCAGCAGACTCAGGAGCTAAACTGTCTTCCTTTCATAATCTTAGTGAACGGACCATATAGCTGCTCAGATCTATTTTGTAATGAGTGTGGTAATAAGGTGTAGACAAGTCCCAGGGCTAAGTGTCACATAATAATCCTTAGGCGGTATGTGTACCAGGAACCAGATGACATAACAAAATTCAAACTGAAGAGATCTGAACTCTCTTAGCTCCCCCTTCTCCTCTCCTCCCTGAATTATGCTTCTCTAAGTTCTTGGTTACAACAATCCTTGGACATGTTCTGCACATTTAAAGAAAAAAGGAATATAGAGGTGTGTTTGCTGAGAGTGGAACTCGGTGTCAAGACAGTTCCTTAGCATAAGTAAGGCCCTGGGCTTAATGATCCATGATAATGAAGGAAGGAAGGGAGGGAAGGAGGGAGGGAGGGAGGGAAGGAGGGAGGGAGGGAGGGAGGGAGGGAGGGAGGGAGGGAGGGAGGGAGGGAGGGAAGGAGGGAGGGAAAGGGGGGAATGAGAGAGCGGCTCGAATATCAGATCGTTTTGAAGAAAATGACAGTTGTCATGGATGCAAGGCTGTGCTGATGTTAATTGTCGACTTGACTTTTAGGAGACAGGCCTTGGTGCATCTGTTAGAGAGTGTCTAAGTTAGCGTTAGCTTCAGCTAATGCCTGTGAGGGAATTCCTTGATTATGTTCCTTGATGTAGGGAAAGACTCCTTAATTTGATGGCCTGGACTATGCCTTGAGCAGAGGATCATAGACTGTACGTAGAGGAAAGAGTGGGCTGACCAATAGCATGCGTGCATAACTCACCACTCTCTGCTCTTGACTGTGGCAATGATGGGACCGGCTGTCTCAGGCTCCTGCCCTCCCGGCTCTGGTGGACCTGGAACTGTGAATTTAAATACGCCCTCTCCCCCAGGTTACTTTTGCCAGGGTATTTTTACCAGGAAACCAAGAAACAGATGAAGTGGGATCTACATAGGAGACCTACTTCCCCCAGAATGCTTTGAGGCAGACTTGTTACAGCAGCTGTCTCTGAGCCTGTCTTCTAGGAATTCCTGTCACCCTGGACCTGTCACCCTAAAGCTGACCATCTCCAGAAACCATTCCCACACCAGCATGCAGTCTTGATTTCTGCTGACCTGTGGTGGCAAGGCAGGTTGAAGAAACACCAAAGAAATGAAAAGAAGACCTCTTTAAACTGCTGGTAGCAAACTGGGCTCTGCTGGACATCAGGACACCAGCTTCCTGCAAGACTGCTTGCATAAGTAAATATTTTGAACAGGTATATATATATATATATATATATATATATATATATATATACACACACACACACATACACACACACACACACACACACACACACACACAGAAGTAGAGCTCAGAAAGGAGAAAGTCAATATTGGCATTATTGATAAAGGAGGCTAGACATCATTAACTCAAAACAATCATATCGTCCATGGCAAACACTGAGAGAGCTTGAAGCAGAGAAACTTTTCCCCCAGTTGGATATTGTCTGGGCATCTGCCAATGCTTCCTGCACCAAGTGCCGAAAGATGAGATTGAACTGATGTGATGTGTACAGAAAAAAAGTTATGTCTAAAAGCCAAAGATATATTGTAACTTTTGTAGCAGTTACATTGTTTTTTGTTTTTTGTTGTTTTCGTTATTCGGTATTTGAAACATGTTTACAAAAAGGAGATCTGTTATTTACCTGTGCAATGTGTTCTTAGGTTCAAGAATGTGTTACACACTAATACAGCTAAAGTACTATCCCTACCTAGTTTTTATCCTCCTTCTTCATTTAAGCTAAAATTAAATTGTATGTAAGAGGAATGAAGAACTTTCTGAACAATTGGTGGAGCCAAGAACCAGACCCAATATCCAGATTTCTATACAAAGAAGAGTTGAGGTTAGCATCTCTGTATACCAAGACTGGACAGACATGTAATCAAGGGCATAGGCAGGGCTGGACAGGCACATAGATAGCCTGCCTCAGGTCCTGAGTTTTCCACCCTCCTTCAGATGTAGGGAGTAAAGAAACAGGATCCATGAATTGCATTTAAACCTCATGTTTTAAATAACACAGTTAAATAAACAGTTCTCAGAGCACACTGTCCCGCTGGACAGGAATCTCTTGAGCCACTCGGATGGCTGCCAGGGAGTGGCTAGTGGTAGGGCCAGCTAGGAGTTACTGTTCTCTTCAGGCCCTCGGACCCCAGGAGCCACATTGGGTGTTGGCTTTCTCCAGCCAGCACTATCTCGCTTAGTCAGATTGCCCTCTGTGCTAGATGAAGCGGAGAGGGAATTCCTAGCCACCCACTCACCGGGAGCCACAAAACCCAACTCCCATCCTGGAGGCCTCAGGGTGGATGGAACACGGCTCCTTTCACCTACCTGAGCACAGTAGCTGACTATCAGGAAACTGCCTGTGGCCTCCGCACATTGCCCCACTGTTTACACAGCTGATGGAAGTTTGCCCTCATTGAGGAATTTGGCTCTAGAGGATTCCCCTTAAAATTCCCAAAGGGCCTATTCACCCAGTCACACCTACACAGATGCCTGTGGAGATAGCCACAGCGGGGTTCATTTCTAACTTCCTCTGTGCAGGACTGGAATTCTACACGTTTATTTAAAAGGAGGGGGTTGGAACAGCACTAAGGGGGGAAACTACACAACCCAGCATTATAGGAGGTATTTTCGAGAAGTATTTTCAGTTAAGTCAACAACCCCCTTGCCCTGCCACTCAGACATTCCTTGGATTCATCCAACAGCCTAAACTTTGCCCCCCTTCCTCGCAGGCCCCAGGCTGAGCCAGTGGAGACTCCAGGCAGCTACACTATGAACCTTTCAAAAGCAGAGAAAGAAACACTTAAGGAGAGGAGAGACGCAGGGGCTGAAAATTCTTCACTAATACAGCTAAAGTACTATTCCTACCTAGTTTTTATGTCTCCTCCTTCTTCATTTAAGCTAAACAAATTGTATGTAAGAGGAATGAACAGCGAAGAGGCTCGCCCTTGGTTTTATCGTGACACTAAGACACGGCACAGGGCTCAGACAGGCTCCACGTTTCCTGAAGCCTTTTATGCCGCTCTTTCTTCCCAGATAAGGATCAGTTTTTATCTTTGCAAAGTTGCTAAGATTGAGTTGAAAATGGCAGCTCACTATTCATGTCCCCGGCGTCTCTCCTGGCTGACTGGCAGCCCTGACTTGGCAGCAGTAAGGCCTGCTCTTGCTAGCAGTGAGTGCCTCTTTCACTGCTGGGGGAACAGCGCTACATTTGAGAAGGAGGCGCACACAAGATGTAACTGTATCCAGAATGTTCCCTTCCTTAATTTCCTTCCCTTACCCTAGGTCCCCCTAGGCTAAATAATGAATGATATTATGTTGCTAAATAAATTCCACTCAAATACTTTCAATGCAAAGGATATTTTTTAAAGGAGGAGAGTGGGGGGGAGGGGAAGCCGATGCAATGCTTCGTCTTGTGTGTCTCCCACTTCCCCATTTCTAAAGAGACAAGACTATAGTCTCAAGGTCAAGGGCTTAGGTTTTTACAACAAACTCTGAGTGTGACCAATTCCGCTAAATGAATAGTTACAAATCTCTTTTCTTTCAATGTCCTCATTTATACAGTTTATAAATAAGAAATTAGGCAGGAGAGTTCTGCTCTCGAGAATTAAATATAACCATCTTGTCAGTTACAATCGCAGTCATTGGGAGCGTGGGTCCCTCAGAGAAGGGAGAGTTCAACCTGCCTTTGCTTGTGTCTATGACCCCAAATTGCCCTTACCAGATCTCGCCAACATGATGCTGACTAGCTCAGCCTCTAGAACTGTGAGCCAATACACTGCCGTTCATCCCAAACTGCCCAGGCTGGGGCTTCTGTTACAGCCTAGTAAAGCAGAGGAGGGCATCACTCCTGGCTCCTGCTTCTCAGTACTGTTAGACCAAAGGCAGACCATGCAAGAGAGAAACTAGAGATAACAGTCAGATACAGAGAGTTCTAAACTTGTAGTGGACCAGGAACAAGTGAAAGTCAATATAGTCCTTTAAGGAAAAGAAACCGTCTAAGCACAGTACAACATATGATCATTTGTAGGAGGTGGGGAAATGTCCTTTTTCAAATATTTGATAACACGTGGGCTTTATTTGAGAAATTAAAGTAAATCCAGAAAAGAAGAGTTAAACTAGAAGATGAATTTATATGGCAGAGAAATGTCCTCTTTTGGAGAGTCATAATTAAACACTTATGAATTAAAAGCTTTAAGAAATCCTGCAGGGCACCAGATCACACAGTTACACAGGTTCTTGTGATGCTCAAAATTAACCTGTAAACCCCACCTGCCCAGGAACCAGTAACTTCCTGGATGCTGGGAGTTGTAGTTCTTGGAAAATAACAAAATCTCATGGAAATGTATAGTGGCCTATAAGTTTGCCCTCATAAGCCCCTGCAACACATGGCTCGAGGCCATTCTTAGTTGGGAAATTCCAGAGAATGGTCCTGACCAAAGTTCATCCCTTGGTCAGTATTTAATATTTAATAAAGATTGCTTTAAATTTGGCCCAAAATGGTGGAGGTATTTTGGGAGGGGGGGTGTCTGGTGAATCTCATGATTTTCAGTTCTCATCAAGGAAAGATCACTCATTCTGTGTAGCTGAAAGCACCCTAAAATACTAGGGCATTTAGCCTCATCTATACATAAATAGTTTTCAGAATTAGTTCCATACAGCACACTTAGGTTGTGGCTCAATTAGGCAGTATCTGCAGAGTATGTGTAAGATCCGAAAGAAAAAACGGGGGTACTCCTGCACCCCATGCCTCGGAAACTGGCACCCCGAAACACTCACGAGAGACAGACCTGATGCAATTTGCAAGAGGATTTTAATATCCAGAGCTCTGGGGGGTTACAGTCTCCCCACGCAGGGTGAAAGAAGTAAGCCCAGTGCGGACTGGCTTGCCTTGGCCTTTTATAGACTTATAACAGAACCCGCCTACCACAAGCTTCTAAGCCAATCAGTTCAAACCATCTGAACCTGCGCTCTCTGACGACCTACCAGCCTCTCACAGAGGCCGGAAGAACTAGTTAAGTCATTTCCGCTTACGTGGCCGCCACGCAGTGTCGCGCCCACCCTCCCCCACTGGCGTTGGGGACCCAAGTGCCCCCCCACGTGCCCAGGCACAGGGGATTCCTAGCTTACAACCTTATCCTTTCATATGGAACACAATGAAAAGGGACTGTTAACATCCTTCAAAACCCATTGTTCTATGCTGACGGTGGCTGTACGGTTCATAGTTATCAAACTGTCGTTACCAGAATCTTCTGGAAGACTTAAATGAAGGCCTCTGAGCTTCATGCCAAGACTTCTCATCCAGCAAACCGGGAAGGGAAGAATTCACACAGTGGGAATCTTGTTCACAGGCCCAAGTTACTGTCGGAAGGTGCCGTAGTGGGCTCAGGCCGTGAGCATAAAACGTATATGCTTAATTCCTGTTTTCACTTCTAGACCCTGACCTTAGCTTACAACTCTAACTCCAGTTCCAGAGGATCCAATGCCTCTTTCTGGCCTCTGTGGCCACCAGTCACATATGTGGTGCATTGGCATCCATATAGGCAAAACAGAAAATAAGATATATCTTTTTAAAAAAAAATTATAACTTTCATATATGCATCGCCTTAGAAATTTAGAACTAAAATCTAGAGAGACACAGTGTCTTCTTATGGTTAAAATTAAAGCAAGATATAATACTCGGGAGGTTATGAAATGTGACATGCTGACAGCCCTTTATTTAATACACCCAGAGAAGGTTCAGACCTAGGGAGAACTCACACCTCTGCTCCCACCTGGCCACAGCAAGGGCAGCTCCAGGAACTCTACTAGCTGCTGTCTACATTACATAAGGCTGTTCATAGAAAACATCCCATGTCCCCAGGCTCTGAAACCCACAAAAACAAATTCTCCCAAGAAAGCTGCGTTCTGCCCACGGGGCATTCTTTAGGACTTACTGGATGCATAAATTCAGCTCCGTACCATTATCCGCCACGTCAGCGGGATTTTATGAATGTGTGATCTTAGGTTTTAAAAGGAGAACACAGACGTTGACAATGATCTAAACCCACCATGATTGTCAGCCTTTCAGAGGGGAGACTGCTAGAGAGGAATCTTGGAGCCGGATATAAGGACACAGGGTGCTCAGAACTCTGCAGCCAGGCGAGGAATCGCCAGTTTTAATCGTTACAGGGATGTGAGAGCCTCCTTGATGGGGCTGCACAGGGTACCTCTGGGAAACAGAGATCAACAGCCCTTGTGAACAGAGCTCCACTGCTCTGGAACATGCTGGTTTTCACTGGCTGGTTTCCCAGGCGTCTTGGTAGCCTTTGCCAACAGAACCCAGCATCCTCCGATGAGACTTAAACACTACCAACCAGTGTAGAATGGACGGTGCCAGCCTTTGCTTCCTAGAAGTGTAGGATTTTCTGGATCAGAAGTGAAGACCGGGACCAGGCAGTGGTGGTGCGCGCCTTTAATCCCAGCACTTGGGAGGCAGAGGCAGGTGGATTTCTGAGTTCAAAGCCAGCCTGGTCTACAGAGGGAGTTCAGGATAGCCAGGACTACACAGAGAAACCCTGTCTCGAAACAAACAAACAAACAAACAAACAAACAAAAAAAAGAAGCCAGGCAGTGGCGGCGCACGCCTTTAATCCCAGCACTTGGGAGGCAAAGGCAAGCGGATTTCTGAGTTCGAGGCCAGCCAAGGCTACACAGAGAAACCCTGTCTCAAAAAACCAAAAACCAAACCAAAACAAAAAGAAGTGAAGACCAGCACGAGTTAAATAAATTTCCAAATTTACTTCTTGTGTTTAACCCTGAATGGTCACTTATTATGTTCTGAGTCTGAGAGATATCAGCGGTCCAGAGATTAGGTAAGGAATGTCTGTCCTCTCGAGAGATGTGATGGGCCACACAGAATACTCGCGGCACAATGGGAAACGAGCTAACAGGAAGCAGTGCATTGTGGGAAATAAGACAGCAGCCTGCCGTGATGTAGTTTCCAGGGCCAGCACTTCAGGTGGGTGTTAACGGAATACTAGAGGGAATAGGGGAGATCCTATCCAGTGTGAAGGAGCGTGGTTAGCCCAGAGAAGAGCGAGAAAATTGACAATTTGAGGATATGCTGGAGGGAACAGCTAGGGCCAAGATTTGGAGTGGATTTGGGAAACGGGAGGTTCTTCGTGACCATGAGACAGACGTACGTACAGTCACTAGGCTAAGGGTGGGCAGCACAGATTCCCAAAGGATGAGTCATTTCACCTAGTGTTCAATCCGAGCACATCTGTTCAGGTCTTTGGTGAAGGAATGGTTAGCCCAGTGATAAATGGCTCCAGCCTAAGCCACCACCTGTGTCCCGCTCAGCCGGGTTATAGATGAGAGGACAAAGGACACCAACCCTCTCTGTCTGCATGGCTTACTACACCCCTACTGTCTCCATCTGTGTGTCCGTTACTTACAATGCAATGTGCTTGAGACCGGAGAGTTGATAGGTTTTTGGTTGGTATTTCATGGTTCTAAGGACTTAAGATTATAACATCAGGATGTTGATATCGCCCTAGCATTTGGCAAGGGCCGCTTGCTGTGAACCTGTGTGCAGAGGACCTCACACGGTGAGCAGGACAAGGGCGCTGGCTTTGCTTTCTCTTTCTCTGAAAAGTCTTTAATATGATGATGGGCGTGGCCCACCTTGATTACCTTCCAGAGTCTCTGCCTCCAGATATTGCTAGTCTCTCACTGCAGTGGGGTGGTGGTGGGGGTAAGTCTCTAACACAAGAATTTTGAGTGCCCCGCTCTCACCAAAGCTCCCTCGCCCACGGGTCTCCATTTTGTCTTAAATTCTCACCTCTTCGTTGCAACCTTGTGTCGTCAAAGCCACCATCTTCAAACACACTTCAAAATCTGGTTGCTTCATGCCCACTGGATCTTAGAAGCTGAGAATCTTTCTCACATATCTTTGGGTGCTTCTGTGATTTGGCTTATGGGAGAATAAAGTTCTCATTGCCTGGCAGAGTGTAGCCTGGGAGTCACTTCCTCAGCAGAACCTTCACTCTTCTTACTATGATTACTCCCTACTCCCTGGGCTGTGCCCGTGCCTTTGGACCGATTCCAGTAAACCCTGTCAATTCTGCATTATTTTTTAGGCTACCCCTGGGAAGTCTGATATATCTTAGCTGGCTGGAAGGGAAATAAGCAAGAAGGGAGGGAAGGCCATGGCTTTGCTTTTGAGTAGACACGGGAAATGATGCCCAGACAAGAACTGGGTATCCCGAAACAGATGGGGCCACCGTGGGGTGCTGTATCATAAAAGACAGCTTTTACAATATCTCTGAAGCTTTTCTACACTTTGGTCTCCCGTCAAGAAAGGAACCTAGAACTCTGCCTCCTGGAATCTCAGGTGGTGTTCTTGTAACCAAGAGAATCCTGTAGAGGATGCTACCAAGCTGTTGGGGTAGCTGTTGGTATCAGAAGACACCAGGAAACTTGCCCTTATTCTCTAGGGATCCCTGCTCTTAGAGTGCTGGGCCACCATGCATGATTAGCGGTCACCCAGAGTATGCTGAGACTCCGGGGGTTAGGCCCAGCTGAGCTCACACGTCCAGCTGTCCCAAGTGTGTCCTCTCATCCAGCCCAGTGACAGCAATCAGTATCAGGAAGAGAAGGAACATGACTAAGTGGTTTGCTTCATATCTGCCCACAGAATCCATTAGCATATAATAGGAGCTGCTTCAAATGGCTAAGTTTGTAGATGATTTGTTCTGCAGCAGTTAGTACTGGGAAATCTAGGGAATGGGTTTCCAGTTCTGCCTCTTAATCCTAATGCTTACTGGTCTTCTGAAAAAAGCCCAAAAAAATCACTCACCAACTCAAAATTAAAGCTGAGATATTCCCACTTCCCCTCTCCCCAAAATGCTGGTGGGGTCTGGGATGTAGCTCAGTAGAGTGCTTGCCAACAACACATAAAGTGTCATGGAGGCGCATGCCTCCAACCCCAGGGCTTGGAGATAGAGGCAAAGGGCTTAGAAGCTTGAGGTTACCCCTGGCTACATATGGCAGCTTGAGGTCAGCCTGGGCTTTAAACTGTGTCTCAGAATAAAATAAAAAGCAAACAAATCAACAAGTACTTTTTGAGAACCATCCCTTGATTTAGTTCCTGACTATAAATACTAGAGCAGGAGTGGTTTCGGGGGACCCAGAGTAGCAAAGGGGTGCATTCCTCATTTGACCAGGAGCAGCCTCCCGTTTTAGGTTGCAGACGGTAAAGGCCCTTGTAAAAGCGCAGTCCCAGCCAGAGGGAAGAACAGATTCGTGACAGCTAGAAAACAACTGTAAAGGATAGAGAGGAATATTTGTTGCTTGAATTGACTGAATCCAGGGACTGACTGCCAGCAACACTGATGGCTTTGCTTGTACCCAAGGGTCACAGGTGTCACACTCTGATACAATTTTTTTTTTTTTTTTTTTTTTTTTTTTTTGGTTTTTCGAGACAGGGTTTCTCTGTGTAGCTCTGGCTGTCCTGGAACTCACTCTGTAGACCAGGCTGGCCTAGAACTCAGAAATCCGCCTGCCTCTGCCTCCCAAGTGCTGGGATTAAAGGCGTGCGCCACCACGCCCGGCTACTCTGATACAGTTTTGACCTACCTTCCCTCTCTCCCTCCCTCTCTTCTTCCCTCCCTCCTTTTCCTTCACCCGTCCCTTCCTCTAAGATTTTTAGTCATGGTGCTTAGAGACTTGGGCATGGTGGCAGCTGCTGGCCGCAGTGGAGGGATTTCCTAAGGATTCTGACAGGAGTTCTCTGTCTCTGACCTACTGTGGACATCTTGACTTGAAGGTTATGCTTGTTGCTCGCCTAATATCCACATTCCTCTTCTCGCATCCCGTGGAGCTCATTGGCTCAGTGTTAGCACCCGCCCGCAGATCCCCTAATGGCTCCGCAGCCCTTCTACAGACTCTCTCCTGAGCTCACAATAGCCTCTTTTACCTAAGGCCACATTTAAGATCTCGCCTACTGATCTGAATCTACTAAAGCTTGAGGGAGAGGCTGACTGAAGACCATCATGCGGGCCTCATAATTACCCCAGAAAGGAATCGTGAGCCTCCAGGCCACCTGAACCATTCCTTCCTCCTGGGAGAAAGGAGATCAGGATCCTGGCCTGTATTTTCAGAAGGCCTTTAGTATCTTATCTGTGAAATATTTGGGAAACCAGTGTTCAGTCAAAGAATGTGCTTCCGGTTAGAGTTTTGTAAGAGTCTGCTTTTGTGTGACAGTCAAACGACTAGGAATTTCCTCCAGTCAAATATCGCATTTTTAATAGAACTGACAGCAAACTGTACAATATTCAAGATCATAATCGTGTGTTTCCTCATTGAGACATTAGGACTCTGCCTCTGGGAGAAGACTTTGCTCAATCTCTGTGCTCTTCAGAGATTTATAAACTACATACACCACAACTAAAATGCTAAAGCAAAGAGACTTTTTTAAAAAAAATTATTTTTAATTTAATTTTTTTTTACTTATTTACTGCTCCTTCCCAGTCACCCCTCCCACAACCCTTCCCCTCCCCCCTCCCCATCTCCTCTGAGTGGGTACAGGCCCCCTTGGGTATTTCCCTACCCTGGCACTCCAAGTCTCTTCCAGGCTAGGGGCTTCCTCTCCCACCGAGGCCAGACAAGGCAGCCCAGCTAGTAGAACATATTCCATGTGCAGGCAACAGCTTTTGGGATCGCCGTCGGTCCAGTTGTTCAGAGGCCACATGGAGGTCACACTGTACATCTGCTACATATGAGTGGGGAGGCCTAGGTCCAGCCGGTGTATGTTCTTTGGTTGGTGGTACAGACTCTGAGAGCTGCAAGGGTAAAGGTTAGTTGACTCTGTTGGTCTTCCTGTGGAGCTCCTATCTCCTTTGGGTCCAGCAATCCTCCTTCCTAATCTTCCTTAAGAGTCCCCAAGCTCCATCCACTGGTTGGCTGTGGGTGTCTCTGTCAGCTGCTGGGTGGAGCCTCTCAGAGGACAACTTGGTCCTGTCTGCAAGCATAGCAGAGCACCATTCGTAGTGTCAGGGATTGGTGCTTGCCCACGGGTTGGGTCTCAGGTTGGGCCGGTTATTGGTTGACCATTGCCTCCGTCTCTGCTCCCTCCCCCGTGCCTGCATTTCTTGTAGACTGGATGAATTTTGGATTGAAAGTTTTGTGGGTTGGGTTGATGTCTCCAGTGGGGTTCCTGTCTGGCTTCAGGAGGTGGCCTCTTTAGGTTTCATATTCCCAGTGCAGTGAGTCACAGCTAAGGTCTCCCCCATTGATTCTTGGGTCAGAGACCTTATCCAGGTCTCTGCCTCACCCCTTCCAGTTGCAGATTTCTATTCATTTTCATTGCCATCTGGTCATCTCTCCTGTCCTTCTCCACACCAAGGGTTCAGAATGAAAACAAGTGGAGGAATCCACCTCAGAGGCAGAGGTAACATTTGTTTTCAGGTCAGCTGTGGCTTGCTCCTAATGAGGACTGGTTGCCTAGCAAAGGCTGGGGTAGGGCACTGCCTACCACCCTTAGCCACCAAAAGACCTCACAGTGCCTCTCCAAAGACCTTTGCAGCCACAGCGTTTCCCAGAATTCTGGACTAACTGCATAATAATAGTACGTATATTAATTATTCTATTACCTGATAAATGCCAGTTCATTAACACTCACTTTTATATTTAAATATTTAAGAACCGCAACTCACCGTCTAAATAGCCTACTATACTTAGTTATGCAATGAGCAACAGCTAAGACACCCAAGAGGCTCATCTGCCTGGGGTTGATCTGCAGTCTTGTCCTTCCAGTTCCTTGAGGCAGGATCTGGGTGTGAGTCATCTCTAACTGCTTCTTGTTGTCTGGCACTGAGCCTCGCACACTGGAATGATAAGGGTAAAAGTTTTAGAATGGGAGAAAAGGGACCTCCTTTAAAGCTGGGTGTGGTGGTGCATGTCCTGAATCCCATCACTTCAGAGGCAGAAGCAGGTGGAGCTTTGTGAGTTCGAGGCCAGCCTCGTATACAAAGTGAGTTTCAGGACAGTCAGAGCCATACAGGGAGATCCTATCTCAAAAAAAACAAAAAACAAAAAACAAAACAGCAAAAAACAAAAAACAAACAAAAAAAAACAAGAAGAAGGAGGAGGAAGAAGAGAAAGAGGGGGAGGGGAAATAAGGAGAAGAAGGAGGAGAAGGAGAAAAAGAAAAGAGGCCTCCTTGGGTAGGAAGGAGTGGGCTCATCTTGAAGGCACAGACTGGGTCTCTGACAACAGTGTGAGTTGGGAACCATTTGAACAGCACTGTGTACTTGGAAACACTTCAGTACGTTCATTGTCTCTTGGCCAAAAGTCCGTAAGCTTGTCTTGCTATTGGAGAAATTCACCTTTAGAGAAGCCAAGGGATTCATCCCGCGTGGTCCGCTTCCCTTGTTTGTGGAATTAGAAAATGAAAATACATACATGCACGCAAATGTACTGAAACTCACATAGCTGGGCCAAGGGTTTGTGTGTGTGTGTGTGTGTGTGTGTGTGTGTGTGTAGGGGTTGTTGTTGTTTTGCTTTTTTTTTTTAACACATCTCCATTTACTCAATTCATTGTTGTCAAAGTTGTGTTTCAGGACAGAAAGTTAGATGGCACATCTAAAGCCTCTTTGCTGGACCAGATCTGTACAGAACTCAGAGTAGCTGATGGAGTTGCTGTGGCTGAGTGCATTGAGTGACTTCCTGTGTCTTTGACTTTGTTAGTATCCTTATCAATAAGGCACAGCTCAGAGAGACAATAGAATGCTGGCTTAACCCTGTAGTGCAAAGGGCTGCTGGCTCGGGAAGCCAGGGAATCAGAGACTCTAAGTCAGAAATGTTTGGGCCTTCCTTGTGACATTAGCAATGTGGCAGGAAGGCAACATCTCCATAATATTCAATATATCTTGACTTGTTTTAAATTATCCGACAAATCATGTGAGAAACAATGGAAACCCAGGACTGAGGCATGTGCTACCCCATCCCAACTTCTGGTTGGTGGATACTGGAGGAGTAGGCGGGGCTGCTGGCTGTTCCTTCTCTTGGGAACCAAAGCCAGAAAGGTTCCTCAGCACCGCTGCCTTTTGATCTCCTGCTCTCTATTTTTAGAGCTCTTCTGTCCGACACCCTCTGCTCCACTGCTGTGACCTTCCATGACACACTTCTCCTGGTGGCTATTTTGAGATCATGTTCCTTTCCCAAAGGATTACTGCAGCTAGAATCAATGTATGAGGCAGAACAACACAAGTCCTCGCTCGACAAAGTCCCCCAAGTACATGTTCCCACAGGAGGGCGAGTGGGTGATCTGGGATGCAAAGGAAGGTGCATCATCCATATTTTTAGTCATGAAAGCATGCTAGACGGACCGCTCAGTCAATTAGATACCACAAGTCAGTTTCATCTAGGTGCAGCACCCAAAGCTAAAGGTTATAACAGTGTGTGTGTGTGTGTGTGTGTGTGTGTGTGTGTGTGTGTGTGTGTGATTTAGGAGATACAGAAAGAAAAGGAGTAACCCTAAAGAAGATAATAGAATGTATTCCTTGGGGTTCACTTTTCACACCTTACTTCTCCCTAAGTCTATAGTCCAGATAGGACGAGAACCAGCCTCTACAGTGAAAAGAAAGCTCAGGGAGAATACACACGCTGTGACTGTCCGGTGGTCCTCTGGAAAGTATTTGTGCATAAGAAATTTTAGAAGTAGAATGAGAAGAATAGAAATAAGACGAGCATTGAGCTTCAGGGACAAACCCCTCTTCAACGACGAGGCAGGCGTAGCTTACTCACACGCACTCCATATCACACACACTGTTAGCCAGACAGCTACACAGGCTAGGAAACTTACATCGGCCATAAAAGTTAAGACTTGCTGAGCATTTGTATTATGTATATGTGTTAAGAATTGTTATTAACTTCTATGTACATTATATTGTGGAATACTGGCAAACTCACCACGAAATATGAACTTGTGCCCTCTCTGACAGGACTGTTGAAGGGCAGAGAAGCTAGGAATGTGGGCCACATTCAGACGGGTGCCCACGGTTTATAGCAAAGACTTTTGAAGTTTTACTTAAAAGAGTACAAAAGGGAGCCAGCAAGATTTCTCAGTGAAGGAAAAGTGCTTGCCCTGTGCGCTTGGTCATCCGAATTCACTCGGATGGGAGGAGAAAACCAGCTTCATAAAGTGGGTCGGACTCTACACATGCACGGTGGTGTATGTGCCCCCCAGCCCAGCAGCAGGGCACAGAAATAGTAATGCTTAAAGATTAAAAATAACATAAAAGTTATACTGGGATAAAGGTTACATGGAAACGAGATCTTGATTCACGTAGAACATTTTGCCTTGTTATTCAATCCATTTGTCTGAGAGCCATCCCCCAAGTCATTTATTGAAAACTTTAATCTTATTATTATATAATGTCTCCTAAGCAATATAGTAGAATTTAATAAGCTCAGTACCGGAAAGGATGTCGCAAAGTAGACAGTCTTCTAAATTGTTGGTGGCATTTTATGCTAAAATACTGTAATCTGGAAAAGTTTCATATTAGACATCAACGTTAATAAAACGTGTCCGCTGCTCAGTGACGGAAGATACCAGAGAGTGTTTGTGTTCAGACTCGTTTTCTCAGTGAAATCACCCTAACCACCCACTTTAGATTGTATGACTCCTGCCGCGTTAGTGGAGACCTCAGTGTCATCGGAAGCCACATCTTAGTAGTCATCCCAAGCTATTTCTTGAATGAATGCTCTCCTGGTCGAAGAGAAGGAAACCCTTTTTAAAAAATAGGGTCTGAATTGGTCAAGTTGATCAGCATGTTAGCTAACACTTGGAAAAAAATAAAGCACAGAACACCTGAAAAAAAGATGAAAAATTAAACCAATTAAAACAAAATAAAGCAAAACTGGACCCCAATGAAAAGACATGCAGTTCTCAGTTTCTAATACAAAACACTAAACATGCCAAGAACGAAGACATAGAACACAGAAAAAAGTCAACCAGTGGGAGGACACCTAGAATGTTTGTTGGATTATCTCAGTCACTTTTAGAAGAAGAGGAAGAAGAAGAAGAAGAAGAAGAAGAAGAAGAAGAAGAAGAAGAAGAAGAAGAAGAAGAAGAAGAAGAAGAAGAAGGAGCTTATCACTGAGGCGTGTGGAAGAGAGCAGCCCCAACAGGCTCATATAGTTGAATATTTGGTCCACAGGTGGTAGAACTGTTTGGGATAATTGGGAGATGTGGTCTTGTTGGAGAAGGTGTGCGTGGTCTTTTTCAAGGAGATGCTCCTCTGGAGGGGAGGCTTTAATAGCCCATGCCATTCCCAGTTAGCTGTCTCTGTTTCTGCCTTAGATAAGGCAGATGAGATGAAGGCTCTCAGCTACGGCTCCAGGGCCCTGTCTGTCCGCCTTCTGCCGCACGTCCTGCCTGCCATGATGGTCCTGAACTCCACCACCCTCTGGAGCTAGCTCTAAGCCTCAGACTAAATGATTTCTTTTATAAATTGCCTTGATTGTGGTGTCTCTTCACAGCAATAGAAAAGCGGCTGAGATAATCTGGCATGCACAAAATAAAATGCAGTCTAAAATAAGGAGAAAAGTTAATAGAAACAGAATCATAAATTACACCCATGATAGGATTAAGAATAAGCACGGACAAAGATATGATGCCTATATTCTAAATGTGCCACAAGGTCATGAAATGAAAAACAGAGTGGCAGAGATGCAAGCAGATCAGAAGCCTGTCGTTTAATAGTGCTGATGAGGAACCAGGACACAGATGGCTCACTGGGTGAGGACCTGGGCTCAGTCCCCAAAGCTCAAACAAAGCCTGACAGTAGCCCAAGGCTATACCTGTGTGCCTAGGGCAAAACAGGAGGCAGAGACAGTTCCTGGAAGCTCTCAAGCTGGCTAGCCTGGAATACACAACAGTGAACACTGACAACAAAAGAGAGAGACTGCAGGGTGCAGGCGGAACACAAGAACCCAAGACTGTTCTTTGACCTTCAAACGCGAGCCATTGTGAGTTCACACACACGAACATGCATACACAGCGTGCTCTCTCACATACACGTACAGAAACACAATCTTTAAAATACTGAGCTTGAGGCTGGTGAGATGGCCCAGTGGTTAAGGTACCTGCTGCCAAGCCTGGCCATCCAAGTCGGATCCCCGGAACCCACATAATGGAGAGAGAGACCCGACTGCTTAAAATTGTCAATCCTCCACATTAGAACCATGGCGGGCAGCCAGGTGTGAAGGAGCAGGTGTGAACACATTCATACACACACACACACACACACACACACACACACGCACGTGCGTGCATGCGCACGTGCCACACATAGACCACACGTGCACTTTAGAGTGTATGCATATACACAATAAATAAAAATGTAATAATTCATAATAAAAACACATAAACTAAAAGTAAAATAGACATTATACTATATACTTGTGAAAACTTCAAGTAACTTAATATGCATACTGGAAAATTCAGTAGGAATGTGTGAGACCAAAAGAAAAGAAATAAGACAATTTTTTTTCCACATGGGTTAAAAAATATAAACTACTAAGTGCAAGAACCATGAAGGCTACAGCAAGGTGTGCCACACTGAATTTGCTCATACCTGGCTGGAAAGAGCAGCCTTGTAAGCCACAGAAAACACACAGTGCAAAGGGAGGAGCAGATTCCCAAGCAGCACCATTTGGAGCCATGAACAGTGTTATTTCAGAAACAGAAGGCAGGAACTTTAAATAGTGCAGGAGAACAAACATCCTGACAGCCTGGAATCCAATATCCAGGAAAACTGGATTTCAAAAATAAAGGTGAAATACATAAATGCGCCTTTGAGATGGCTAGGGTCAATAGTTTAATTAGCAAGACTATCCTCATCAATTTCCTAGCTTTCATATGACTCAGGAAGCCACTGTTGGGGGAAGCGGGTGGCAGGCTCATGGCGGGACAGTACTGTTCTATTTTCTAAGTTCTGCAACTCCACGGCATTTCAAAATTAGAGATTTAAAAATTAAAACAAAGCTGCTGCATCTGCAGAAGCACTGAAAGCATCCGTCCACAGCACCCCTGACAAGAGATTCAGTGAAGATAACATTCAAACCTGGCGAGATCTGAAGGAGGGAGGGGCAGCCAGACGCAGGCACACTCGTGGCTAAATAGGAAACTTTATCTTAGATATTTGTCCAAAACATTTGACAGCCTAGGGATAAGATATTAATGATGTGCCATGAGATATGATGTTGCCGATATAGAAATAAAGTGTGACAAAGATAACACAGGGACAGACAGGGAGGTGTCTTTGTACTGTATACAAAACAGTGTGACGTCATCTGATGGTGGGTGCATTTAAACTTATTCTATAAATGCTAAGCCATTAAAATAAAGCAACAGCCTCAAAAATCTAACCTAAGAAAGGAATAAAAAGTGGAAGGGGAGAAAAACAAGAGGAATAAATGGAAAACAGATAAGAGACAGACAGACTTAAACATATAAGGGGACAGACAGACTAAAACTGTGCCTTAGAACCATACTCAGTGTGAGCAGTTCAGGCAACTCAATTAAAAAGTAAAAAATATCATATGGACTAAAAAGGCAAACTTCAACAACCAAAACAAACAAAAAGCAAGCAAACAAACAACAAAACAAAACAACAACAAAAAACCCCACAGCAACAAAACTTTTAAATATATAGATTCAAACAAATGGGAAACAAAGAATAAATAAGAAAAAGTATCATGTAAGCTAGAATAAGGAATGTGTTTAGATTGGTGAAACTAATTTTCCAGAGGAAAAGAACACCCAAATGTGTGTATCTGTACACATATGTCTACATGTACACATATGTGTAGGATATGCACATATATGGAGGATATCTTCTTTTTCTACAAGAGATTAGCTCATGTGTGTTTGGAGGCTGAGAAGGTCCATGATCTATGGATGGAGACCCAGCAGAGCTGATGGCTAAATTTCCAGTCTAAAGGCTCAAGGTTCTGAAAGGAACAAAAGCATCACCGTAAGTCTGGAGGCTGGTGGGAAAGAGAACACGGGACACAGAAGCAAAAGCATGCCCCTTTCCTAAAGGCTCAGGCAGGGAGAATCTCTTCCTGTTCACACAGAGAGGCACAGCTGTATTCTAGGGCCTTCCACAGACTACATGAGACCCACCTGCCTCAGAGAGAACAGTATGCCTGAGTCAGCATACTGATTCAAACGGAAAGCTCATCTGAAATTACCTACAGACAGGTGCAGAACAGTATCTGACCACACATCTGACACTTGTGGTACAGTCAGGGTGACTCATGAAGCCAACAGAGAGTCACTTCATAATTATAATCAATGTCGTCAAAGGATACAGTGACTCTGAATCAGCCTAAAATAGTGTGAGGTACAGCATAGTGCTTTGGGCCTTGTTAGTCCTTCAAACTCATGGGCCTGAACCAAGAGAATTCTTTCAGTGGGGTCCGTGGCAGGTCTGGGTAACAGCAAGGCTCTGTCTCTTCAAAGTAAATAAGTAAGCCAAGCGTTGTTGTATATGTCTGTAATCCCAGCATTCTGAAAGTGGAGGCAAGAAGGCCAGTAGCTCAAGGTTATCCTGTGCTACAAAGCTGGTTTGAGGCTATCCTGGGCTTCATGAGACCCTGTCTCAGACAGACAATCAGACAGACAGACAATCAGACAGACAGATAGATAGATAGAGATACATACATACCATACAATTTGCTATCAATGTATTAATGATAAAATGAGACTTAAATTCAAAAAGCATTGTCATTGACTTAAAACAGTTAAAACAAAAGTAAAAATTTTAAATGGCATGACGCCATTAGGTAGATACAAATCAATGTTTAATCATCTTTTAGCGTCTCTCGGTAGGAGGTAGGGAGAGCGAATCAAGCATTGGCTGGAGGTGAGACCTAGAGGTTGGGCGCTCCTTCAGAATTGCACCCTGCTCGGAGTTTTATTCTTAGCACCAGGAAAACAAACAAACAAACAAACAAACAAACAAAGCTGACCAAAATGGAAAATGAACGAATTAAGTTTAGACAGATTTCAAATGTCTCTTGTTAGTTGCCCAGTGAGTAGGTAGGCAGGAGGAACATGGTTAGTTAGGACCCTAGACCCCAGACAGCATAGTCAGCACGCTTTCCAAAAAGGCCATCTTCCCAGCCATAAAATGAGTCTCAAAAATGCAAAATAATTCAAGTCAGACATCCTTTATTTTCTGATCACAAGTCAAGCTAGAAATAAGCAACAGAATAACACCTGGAGAATATCTAACTCATTAGATCCTAAATAGCATTTTTACATAATCAGAGTAAAAAAAAAATTGAGAGGGATCCAAACAGTCTTTTGAGCAGAATGAAATGAAAGCAGCATCTATCAACAATTGGGAGACACAGCCAGGACGGTGGCGCACGACTGTAATCCCAGACCGGGGAGGCTGAGGCAAGGGGAATCTATCTGAGTTAAAGGCCACCCTGATCTACATAGCAAACTCCGACAGTCAGGACTACACAGTTCTCTACCCTGGCTCGAATAACAAGTTGGGAGAGGCAGTTAAAGCAGCAGTGGAGGGGCACTTGCTGCATTAAATAGTGCAGACAGGGCTGGGGACAGATGCAATAGGCAGAGCGCTTACCAAGCATGCAAAAAGTCCTGGGCTTGCTCCGTCTCACCACTTTAACTGGATCTGGTGGTGTACGCCTGTTATCACAGCACTCTGGACACGGAGGAGAATCAGAAGCGTATCATTACCCTTGACTACATAGCAAGTTCAAAGCTGGCCTGAGCTATATCCAACCATATCCCAAAACACAAACAAACCCAACAGAAATAAAAGGAGCTTACATCAGCCAGCTCAATTTCCACATTAAGACATTTTTAAAAACAAGAAAGTTAGACCCAAAGTAAACAGAAGCAAGCTAGATATCAGATCAAGAACAAAGATGGAACACTCCTAAACGTCATCAAATGACGTGGAATCATGGAATTCAACCCTCCTACCCTGACCTTTGTTGTCCCTTCCACTGAGATAAAGGCTTCTAATTACTGGGATCAACTTTCTGTAGCAGAAACTTAGGGTTCTATCACTTAGCGTTTCAGGTAAAGCCAAGAATATAACTCACAAACTACAGTCAGGACACCAGAAGATAGAATTTCTCCCCCAAAAGGTATAAACATTTAGAAGCTGGGCTATTTATCAAGGAAAGTGGATGAACTATTGATAAAAAAAATATCCCAACCCTTGTGAATAGACGGTCCTCAGAAATCCTCATCTGGGTTGCTACTGTGTCTTGAGCAGTCTAATCAGAGAAGCGTGACGTTTGCCCTGGCAGGCTTTGTTGAGGAAACTTCCAAGATCTAGAGAAGCTCTCCAAGCATGATAAGAAGACCCCATCCCTGAGCCTATGCCCTTGAACATGAGGTCATGTTCAGGCATAAGCTGCCTGTATTTACTGAGTTCTCGCCAAATATGCTTATAGACACACAACCCATCTCCCCCCTCTCTCTACTGCACCCCCATCAAGGTGTGAGCCCACATCTTAGTCATCACTGTGTCCTCAAGTCCCAGCATGGTGCAAACATTTCCTAAAAGCTCTTTAGCTTTCAAGAGGGGACCCTGTGGAAACTGTAAACATTCACAGACAGCATGCATGGAAAAGCCTGGAGATTTACCTCCAAACAAAACAAGACTTCAGACCCAAACTGAAGCCAAGGATCAGAGGCTTTCTATTTGTCTTCTGAGATTAGATTTTTTTTTAAGCATCTCTTTTAAACAGACTTGTTTCCAGGCTTCAGTGAGAGTTTGGGTGGGTCTGGGTTTTATCTGGCGCCATCTGCCCATCCTTTTCCCACAGTGCTCTGGAGGAAAAACTGCCTATGACTCACAAGTCCGCACACTTCTCAGTCCCTGTGAGCTGACACCAAACTGTGTTCCAACAGAGAAGCATTTACTAAGGATCAAAACCTGGATGTCCCTGGCCGGTGGAAGTAGGTCACTTCCAGCACTGAATTAACTGTATTCAGTTCCAGATGGCTGATGTCTAATAACTGGAGACATGACTATAAACGGAGTTTGCCTCTATTCTCATTACATGCCCCCTCGAAGTCTTCCCTGGGTCTTTGCCCACCTTCTTATTTGTCTCAGATCTCTCTGGCTCCAGTTCTCAGGGTCCTCAGCATCATAGTCACACAGATGGGATGGTCCCACTGTGAGAATCAGTGGACGCCTCCAGTCAGAACAGGAACGCTATGACATAGAAAAGGTAGGAAGCCTGGAGAAGAGACACAGAGTGGGCCACGAGAAGGATGAGGCTGTTCTCAGCTTCTCCCATATCAGCCCACCCTCCTTTCCCAGACTGACCGCTGACTCTCTCCATCACTGGCCACGCCTCTTCCCTCCCAAAGAGGCTATGGGAGCCTCAAGCTGGATCTTGGATTCCACGCTGAGATTAATTGACAGAGAACGCCTCGCTTTCCAGAGCGCAAAGAGCAAACCTGAACACAGTTCCGTTCCATCACCTTTGTAATCTTTGTATCCCAGATCCTAGCACAGCAAGAACATCTCGCAAATGTGGTTTTAAAAGGCAGAGGGGAACCTTTGAAAATATGAGGGCTCGTATATAACACCCACAGAAGAGTCTGTAGATTTAGGTGAAAATGAGACTTCAGATCCAGGCAGAAAGCAAAAAGAGAGCCTTGGAAGAAACTGAGGTCCTGGGAGATTTGGGGCTTAACCTGAAGCCTTAACACAGCCAGAGGTTCCTGCTGGCTCTCTCTGTCTCTCTGTTTCTCTGTCTCTCTGCCTGACTCTCTGTCTCTGTCTCCTTCCCTGTCTTCCTCCCTTCCTCTCTCTCTCTCTCTCTCTCTCTCTCTCTCTCTCTCTCTCTCTTTCTCTCTCTCTTTCTCTCTCTCTCTCTCTCTCTCTCACACACACACACACACACACACACACACTCACATACACATAGGCCCACACACCAACACACCCCTCTGTCCAGTGCCCTTAAACATAACCAGCTAGCTACTGTCCAGAAATAAACTTCCAGATTCTACCACAGTGCTCTTTGATAGCCTTGGGTTGCCATGGCTCCTACCATCTCTCTCTTACATACAAACCCCACAAACTGTGCTTCCTTCATTATTTCCAAAGATGACTCCGTCCTCTGGAGCTTGTCATTTGTCCCTGGCAAACAGCTCACACACATCCCAACCACTCTCCACGGTGTCTGGCAAAGCAACCAGGTGACACGCCGGCTCAGTGTCACCATGCTGTTCTCTGATTATAATGACGGTGCTGATGGTGTCAGCTTGATACTAATGATCCCATTGGCTTCACTTTGCATCTCCTTTTAGACGCTAAAGAGTCTCTGGCTCAGCAAGACCATTGCGGCTCTGAAAGTGCTAAGAAGAGCTTAAAGGGTTGGTTCCCTAGAGACGCAGTGTGGGGGGAACAGTTTATAAAATGTGAGGATTGGGGCTGTAACTCCGTTGGTAGAGTGTTAGCCCACGATGCACAAAGCCCTGGGTTCCATCCCCAGACTGCATAAAACCCAGGAGATAGCGCAGGTGCATCCTGCCACCACTTAGAAGTGATTAGGGAACAAGGTGAAGGCCAGCCTTGGCTACACAGTGAGTGCAAGGCCTGTCTGGGCTACAGGAGACCCTGCCTCAAGGAAAAAAAATAAGTAAATACAAACTAAAAAACCAAAACAACAACAAAAAGAACAGTCGGGCGGTGGTGGCGCACGCCTTTAATCCCAGCACTTGGGAGGCAGAGGCAGAGGCAGGCGGGTTTCTGAGTTTGAGACTAACCTGGTCTACAGAGTGAGTTCCAGGACAGCCAGGGCTATATAGAGAAACCCTGTCTCGAAAAAACCAAACCCAAAAAACCAAACCAAACCAAAACAAAAACAAAAACAAAAACATAAAACAAAAAACCCAAACAAACAAACAAAAAAGCCCTCAAAGAATCAGGATGGTGTCTCGGGGATATAGAAAGAGCACAAGGGAATCCCTGAGGGCCACATTCTAATTGTCTGATTAGCATCTCTGAAACTCTATTTTTTTCTTTTTAAAAATTTAAAAAATTTATCTTTTCATTTTAGGTATATGGCTGTTTAACCTATGTGTATAACATATGCCTCTGTGCCATGTATGTGGGGTTGGGTTTTTTTGTTTTTGATTTGGTTTGGTCTTGGTTTTTCAAGAGAAGGCTTTCCTGTCTAGTGCTGATTGTTCTAGAACTTGCTCTGTAGATCAGGCTACTCTTGAACTCAAAGATCTGCCTGCCTCTGCCTCCCAAGTTGTTGGATTAAAGGTGTGAGAAAACTCCACTTAAGCTTAAAAAAAAGTCAGAAAAATTCATCCCAGAGGATGCTTTGAACTTTTAAAAAATTAGTATTAGTATATTTATATATATATGATATGTGTGTATATTTGTGTGATGTATGGACGTGTATGTCATGTGTTTGATGCATGTATAATATATGTATATATGTATATGTACAGTGTAATATATGCAGTATATGTGTTTATATATATAGGTGTATATGTATAGTGTGATGTATATGTCTGTTTATGTGTAATGTGTGTGATATATGTGTATTGTATATGGCACGTATGGCATACATATTGTGATGTATATATATGTGTATATGATGTACATGTGTGTGATGTATGTAAATGTGTATATGACATATGTATTGTGATATATGTATGTGTATATGATGTAGGTGTGTGATGTATGTATATATGTGAATGAAGATGCATGTGTGTCACTCTGTGCTATGTGTAGAGATTTGTGGACATCTTCAGGAGTCAGTTCCCTCCGTCCATGTGGGCTCCTCCAGAGGTCAAACTCAGATCCTCATGCTTTTGGGACATGTCCTTTCACACGCTGAGTTATCTTGCTGCCTGCAAGGATTTCTTGTACATTTGATGAGGTGACCTTGATGGTGTTTGACCCAATAAGTTAACACTTTTATTTGCTCCTCAGAAGATGGGGCTACAGTGACCAGAGCACAAGTCTGGAGTTTAGGTCCTTTGTAATCCACACCCTCTGTGAGCGCATGCCCCACCCCTGCTGCCAGGATTTTCTTCTCCAGATGCGTGCTAATCTCCCGTGAAAATGCACATGTTCTCTGCAGTCATCAGCTACAAACGGAACATGTGTGGTAGGAGGAACAATGCCAGACTCTTCTCATTTATCACAGTGTACACACAAAG